>JARHVA010002988.1:2207500-2236962 GCA_037957365.1 Torreya grandis
ATTCAATACACTTAGACACACTTTGTATGACTAGTTAGATCCAAAACTCTTGCTTAGGCATGAAGGACAAAGGACACAAGGATGAAAACCATCACTTGTTGTCACTTTATGTCTCTTACACACTTAGACAATTGCACAAAACTTGAAAGGAAACATACTAGTACTTAATTCTTAAAGGCAAAATGTGATATCATTCCAGCAAGGCTTTACCATACATCGTGTAGATGATTTTAACTTATCCCAAGGGCTGTATATATAACATAAGAGACATGAGAGAGGGTGAGACCTTTGAGTACCAAAAAGAGGAATCAATCTATTAGGAGTCATTTTCTTCAGCTACAATCATCTTTGCTAATGATGCTCATTTAATCCATTTGATTGATCCATGCCATCTCAAGTGGTTACACATTTGGCCTGCTCTCTCAAAGATGCTCCTCCAATGTTCAAACTTAGCATAATCAAGATATTATTAGGCTAAGTCATAACATCAAAGCGGTTATCCACCTTTTACAAATTTTTCCTTTTCATTATGTTTGGCTTTGTATTTCTTATTTAATTGGTCCTCAAGGAATGAATCAGATCCTGATTGACCAATGGTGATATGGGCTCTCTCATTATTTTAATGGATGAAGGATGTGAGCCCTTGGATCTGCTTGTGAGTCCTGTTTGAACACCAATGACTATTCTATGAGGTGTAATTTTGACATCCATGCAACCATCTTTTTATGGACTCCCTTTTATTCTCTTTGGACCCATCTTTCTAAGGACTCTCCACAAGTGTCTATACCCTTTGGACTACTCAAACATGCCCTTCAAAAATCCTTCTACAAACTTTGCATGAATTTTATACCCTTTAGACTTTTCCCAAGTTTCCCTTTGAACCTTTGGAGGTGGACCAAATGCACTTTTCTGAAGGAAACTTTTGAATACAAAAGACCCTTTGGAATTTTATGTGGGTCACTTTGCAAGTGAAAAGATCCTCTCGAATTGAAGTGTCTTTCAGAATAATGGAATTTCCCTTTTGAACTTTTTTCCAATGACCACTTCCTTGAAACAAAGACCCTTCAGAACCTTTAAAATGTACCCTTCCTTGGAATATTCCCTTTGGAAGGATGAAAGTGGACCTTTCTTTGAAGAAAAGGCCCTTCAGAATTTTTGAAAGTGCCCATTAAAAAAAATTTCGAATGAAACTTTGAAGAAAAGGACCCTTTATTAATTTGTAATATACCCTTCAAAAAGATTGTTTTGGACAAAAAGTCCAAAACAATTCCTTAGAAAAAGTTGCAAAGATCAATTCTATCAAACTTTTTATCTAAAACAAAAAGCCTAAAAGAATTCCTTTAGAGAGTTTCAAAAGGGAATTATTTCATAAAAGTTGCAAAGGAGAATTCTTTTGGATTTTTTTTTGAAACAAAAAGTCCAAAACAAAGAAAAAACCCAAAGAAAAAACCCTTTGGAAACTCAAAATTTCCCTTTGGAAGAATAGAACTGTCCTTTGGAAAAGAGCAAAGTGTCCCTTTAGAAACTTTGAAGTGTACCAATTCCTTGAGAAAGAGCTTTGAAGTGTACCAATTCCTTGAGAAAGAGACCCTTAGACAAAGTAAAAAGAACCAAGTTCTTTGAGAAAATCAAGTGGCCAATTCCTTTGAGACTTGGGAAAAAAACCCAAAGTAAAACCCTACCAAAACAAAAAAAATGCTTGCAAGGAGATTAAATAAAATCATTCTCGATAAGGAAACCACACTTTACATTTTGCTATGGGGATAAACTATTTTGAATGCTGTATTTGGCCATAATGAAAAGTTAGAACCTAGGAGTGAATTTTGGCTAACATTCTTAGTGATTCTAAGGGGTGACATGCCTGCTATGCCAAGGACCAATTACCTCAATCCTTCTATTGGGCATGGAGTCACATGTATAAGCACCCAAAAATAACCTAAATAGACCTCTAGTTCAAAATACAAGCTAATTGATTCACACACATGAGGGCAAAGACACACACCAACAAAAATAAGGAAACACACTTGTGCTACAAAGAACTTAAGGAACACAACAACAAACCAAAAGGAAACACACATCTAAACTAGTATTTACAAAATATGGCTTTCTAGGACTAATATCAAGACTTCAGATGTATCCTATTCACAGGGATAGGCAACTCTTCTCCATTCATCTTGGATAGCTAAAAGGAGTTGCTTTTCTTGCACTTGCTAATGATATAAGCCACTCCACAAAGTGTCAAAATTTATATGTCTACCTAGATTTGTTCTATCTTTATCCCATTTCAAGACCAATTCACCCTCTTTAAACACTCTTTCACTTGTTATTTTGTCAAAAGAATTCTTCATGTGTACTTGATGGTGCTCCATAGCCTTGTGTGCATCATCCCTTACCTCTTGAAGTTGCATTAGTTTTGTCAACTTGAATTCCACTAGAGTGTTTTCAAGTAATTCTAGTTGTTTTGCAAGTTCTATGGTAGGGAGTCATTGGGATATGGACAACCTAGCTTCTCTCCCATAAACAAGTATAAAGGGAGAGTTACCAATTAATTTATTAAGAGTAATCTTATCTACCCATAAATCTATTTTTAACTTATTGTGTTAGGCCCTTTGATTATTCTCCAATGTTCTCTTAATGATCTTGATGAGGTTCTTATTGGTAACTCAGCCAATCCATCACCTTGAGGGTAATAATTGGATGAGTTACTCAAGTGAACTCCATTCCTACCTACCCAATCAAAAGTTTTAGCACTTATGAAATCAAGTGCATTATCAGAAATGATGACATGAGGAAATCTAAACCTTGTTATAATGTTCTCATAAAACTCTAAGATAGCATTTTCATTTGCCTCCTTCAATGTAACAGCTTCTACCCACCTTGTGAAGTAGTCAGTACTAGTCAATATCCATTTGTGTCTAGCACTTGATGGAGGGTTGATCATACCAATGAAATCAAGGGCCCATTGCATGAAAGGTTGGTCCACTTAGATAGGATTAAATGGAAGGGTTGTAAGTTTCTATTTGCCTACAAAGAAGGCACATTGAGGACACACCTTAGCCCAATGATAATAGTCCTTAAAAAGACTAGGCCAATAATAACTATCCCTCATTATCTTTACAACTGTAGTTCTAGGAGAGAAATGACCTCCATCCATACCATTATGAAAAATTTCCAGTAACATGTCAAATTGATCACTATCAACACACCTCAACAACACACCATTTATTTCTTTTCTAAAAAGGACATTATCAATAAGGTAATAGGGAATGGTTTGCAATCTAAAGTATCTCCTTTGAGACTTGTTTAAACCATTGAGATACTCACCGTTTTGAATAAAATTGATGATGTCTTGTGTCCATCTTTGAATTGGTATGTGATCAACTGGTTGGGGGTAAACCTGGCTGATCAAGACCTCTTCTTTTGGCTCTTGCAGATCTAAAGTTAAATACCCACATAATATGTATTTTCTCACCAAGTTTGTCACCTTGATGTCCACATCATACTCCATCACCTTTATGATCCAACCAACTCTCTTTCCATTGAGGTCCTTGATTAGAAGAAGCTCTTTGGTGCTGGGGTGAGAAACCATGACTTGTATTTTATTGTTTAAGACGATGTACCTAAATTTTTTCAATCCACTTATCACTGTCAAAGCCTAATTCTCAACAAATGTATAGCTGACCTCATAATCCTCCAATCTTTAGCTAAAGAATTAAATTGGTTGCTCTATTTCTTCATCATTCTTTTACATAAGCATGGCTGAGATTGTATCAAGGTTGGTGAAGGTATAGAGTATGAAATCCTTGGCAAATTTTAGCTTTAAGAGAGTAGGGGATTTTGTAATTGATTGCTTGATTATCTCAAAACTGCTCTTCCCCTCCTTTGTCCAAGTAAAACATGGTTCTTTTTTAGCATGGCTATGATAGGATTTACCATAGTTGCAAAGTCTAGAATAAACCTTATAACAAAGTTTATTTTCCACAAGAAGCTTGGCAGTCCCTTCTTGTGTTGAGGCAAGGACAAGCCTAGGATAGCCTCAATCCTTTTGGGGTCAATAGACAAGCCTCCTTCTAAAATAATGTGCCCCAAAAGTTTACCTTCATGAACAACAAAGATGCACTTTTTTGGATTAAGGGATATGTTATACTCCCTACATTTCTCAAACACCTACCTTAGATGTTTCATATGATTAGTAGCATCTTTTGAAAAAATATTTACATCATCTATGTACACAAGTAGAAACTTATTGATCAAACCTTTAAAAGCCATGTCCATTGCTCTTTGAAAAGTGGCTCAAACATTGAACAAACCAAAAAGCATCTTATTATAGGAAAATGTTCCCCATTTTGTAGTGAAGGCTATCTTGAACTGATCTTCCTCATTTCCCAATATTTTATTGTAGCCTAAATAACCATAAAAAAGAGAGAAGCATTGGGAACCGGAAATAACTTGCATAATTTGCTCTATGGAGGGTAGTGGATAATGATATTTGAGAGACACTCTATTAAGGTCTCAAAAATACACACACATCCTGATTTATCCATTCTTATTTTGAATAGGCATAATATTGGCTACCCAAATTGAATGTTTGATAGGAAGGATGATCCTAGACTCAATCAACTTGGTTAGCTCTTTCTTCATGAGTTCTTTTATCTTGGGATTGATAGGCTTTTGCATTTACTTGACTAGTTTAGCTCCAAGTTTTAAGTTGATGGTATGATGAGATAGACTTGGATCAAACCCTTTCTAGTATTTATACTCCCAAGTAAAGATGTCATGAAAATATTTTCAAAATTCAATAAAAACCTACCTCTCAGTTTGAGAACATACCTTGCCAATTTTCAAAAGTCTGTCATTGAAAATCAAAACTCTTCCATAGTTCTCTTCCTTTGTTGACATGCTCACTTTTTCTTTCTTCTTCTAATAATACTCATTGAAAACAATCTCTAAGGTAATCATCCCCTTAGGTATCTTGTTTGTCTTCAATTGAATGATTTGCTCTTCATATTGATCATGTAGTCTCTTTTGGTTTCTTAAGGAGAAACTTGCCTCATTTTGCAAGAAGTGTGCAATGTGTTCATCACTTTAAAAAACCTATCATGACACTAAATTATATAGAATAGAGGGCCTCATAATGATATTAATATGAGACTGATATGTCTCTTGTCTTGCATCAGAAACTGTATCAAACTGTGCCCCAATGGTAACCAATCTATCAACATGTTTATTAGAATCCCTTGGTATGGGTTGTATGTTGAAGGCATCAAAGTCTTCAAGTAGATCCCCTACCTTATATTTTTAGGATTTAAGAAAGGATTATCAACTGTAGCCTAATTTATTACTTGGTGGATGACCAATTCACTATCTTCATAAACTTTTAAACTCTTGATTCCTCTCTTCTTTTCCCATTAGAGACTATGGACTAGGCCTTCATATTCTGCCACATTGCAAGTGCAGCTAAATTGGAATCTATATGAGTAATATTGATTATATGATGGAGAAACTAACATACTTCCAACTCCTACACCTACTTTGCCTCTTGAGCCATCAAATAACATTTCCCACATCCCATCAAGTTCATGGTCTTCACTAGTGAGTGAAGGGATTGGAACATCCCCTTCATGCATACAATAACTCCCAAATCAGTTTCTTAAATGAAAGTATATGGATCAAGTACATGTGTTTAAATTATATAATTATCAAGGAAAATATTAGAAATACCTTCAAGGGGGAAGGATGCTTCACCATCCATGAAACCTTCTTACTCTTTGCTAATTAGACAATTCTGATTTGAGTTTGTCTCCATATATGGCTCAATATGAAACCTTGCTAAGGGTTAAGTCCTTATAATTACCTTGGTTCCAAATCTTGTTTTAAAATATAGAAAAGACCAATAAATATAAAGGTACCCTCCTATCTTAGCTATGAAGTCCCTTGACAAATAAATACTAAAATGAGCTGGAAGGTTTACCACCACAAAATGTCTTAAAAAATTGGGAAACTTGGTTAATCATGTAGAAAGACCTTCAAAACTTTGACCAGTCCCACTAGCTAGGTTGGAGTCTCATCTAGTTGTAACAAACCTTTACTATGTGGTTCATACTTCAATTCCAATTTATCAGCCACCACCTTAGGCATGATAGTGGTACTAGCTCCACTATCTAAAATTAAATTATAAACCAATTTGTCTCCCATAATGAGTGTGAGGTAGAAGGGTGGAGGATTTTTAGACTTGGTGGAGGGATTTAAGACATAGCTCAGATAATTGGTAAGGGCCACATTATTGTTATTCGAAGTTTGAGGGGTTACATGAATGTTTGTAATCTGTTCTTGTAATAGCTCCTTTTGACCAGGTATATGCAAGATTTCCCAAAGAGATATGATTATCTTGGCATTATTCAAAGAATCAATAATGTTTAGAGAGGGAACATTCAAATTTTATTGGACCTTTAAAGGTAGAGAAGTTGTCTGAACCTACTGTGTTGTATGTTTGACAATCCTACTTGCATTGTAATTTTGATGAGGAGCATGACTTGTAGTAGGAAATGCATTAGGAGTCACACCTTGTGGCCTTGGAGAGGCATCTCTTGGAGTTATTCATGATTATTTATATTCTCCCAATTCTCTCTTCTTAGCTCTTGTGTTGGCTGCAATCAACATGCTTTAATTCAACACATAGTCATCCTTTGCTTGAAAGTTCATAATGCCTACACTTTGGCTTCTATATTCTCCATGATTATCCCTTTGCATAAGGTCTGCTTCTGCTGAAGTTACATAAAGAGTAGTTTCCTCTTGTACCATAAAATATTGGCTATCTTCTCCACCATCATGCACAAACTAACCTTGAGGTTTTCCCCAATGGTCTAAATGATCGTCCCCTTGGACTAGGTTAGCATGTAATGGGACAACAACCTTCATGGAAGGAGTGGAATTAGGATTATAAGCATTGAACTGTGTATTGAAACCTTGCTGGCTTTGTCCTCTTCTTTGGTAGTTATATTGGGGTAGATCTCTATAGCCTTGTTGAGGATAGTATTGATGGTTAGGTGGATCATTTGTCTAGAACTGAGCTTGCTTGAGTTGATCTCGTAATGATAAAATCTCTTCATCTTTATCCACAACATTATCCATCTTCTTGCGAAAGGCTCTTGGATTGAAATTGGTGTTAGGAACTTGTGTTACACTCAAAGCTTCAACTGAGCTATGAGACAACAAAGGCATAGAAACTGTTGGAGGTAGATTTCTAACTTATATTAAGCTACTTTTAGCTTCAATAGCTATTTCATATGCATTAAGTAGAATGAATCCTCCCTTAGATTTTAACATCATTGATATATCAATACCAATATCTTTGAGATAGGTAGGGAACACAAAGCTTAGAGGAGGTCTCATGATAGGCGGCAACCTATGCCATGTCCTTTGAAATCTTTCATTGAAATCCCCCATAGATTCATTAGGACCTCTCTTTATTACATTCAACTAATGGATCAGTGAGACATGCTCACTCTTATTTTTGAATCTTTTTACTAATAACTCTATAAAGCCATCCTACTTGTAATGCAACCCTCTTCCAATGTGTTATACTAGTCAAGTGCCTTGCCTCCTAGAGACATGGCAAGCAACCTAATGGCTATATTGTCTCTAGAGACATTGTGAAATTTACAAAAAATTGAGATGTCCCTAATATGTTTAGATGGGGTATTATAACCTTCCCTATTGAAACTAGGGAGATACTTGGTAGAATTTGGAGGGATAAGGTCATATACAGGAAGATCAATTAGATTTTGTGTGTTAAAGGCTAGGAAAGGATATTATCTATACATTTCTCTTCTTTATTCTTAATCTTATACTTCTTTGATCTCTTCAAATTCTTCTTCTTCTTATTTAAAATCTCCTTACCCAAGATCTTTGAGTGGAAAGAAAGGTTTAGAGCATTTCTCTTCAAGAATAATTTCAACTAAAGGGGTTTGGTCAAGAATCCTAGATGACCTAGTGAGGACCATGAAGTAAAACATGGAAAAATTGATCTAAAACTAGGGATTCTTACCCTTTGTAGTCACCAAATGTTGTATTAAGAGTACAAACTCAAGTTTTTCAAGACCAACATTCACCTTGACATGTAAATAACTAGGAACTGGGGTCCCATAAGGCATGCTAGAACTGTTGTCTCCAAATCTTACACCCTATAAGAGGGTGTTCAAGCCTCTTCTATATTTAGGCAATGTTGGGAAATTTTTAGGCATGTGGGTGTGCCTATAGGGGAAATGAACCTCTAGATTTAAAGGTCTAACTCCTTGTATGTATTATACAAGACAATCTCATGTCTAAACCAAATTTCTTGAAGGGAAAGAGTTAGAAATTGTAGAAAAGGAAAACCTACTCTAAAAATGGTGATACACCAAGATTATCTTCCACATTAATATCATATTCTAGTGCTAAATAGAACAAAACACACAGACCATTCCCAAACTCTAAGGATTCTAACATAAGTATTTTGACACAGAGGTGAGATGTGTAAAATGACACAAGGCAAATGAACTAAAGGCAAAATTTGCATATTTCAAAATAGTAATACACATGTAAAAGTCAATACACTTAGACACACTTTGTATGACTAGTTAGATCCAAAACTCTTGCTCAACCATGAAGGACAAAGGACAAAAGGATGAAAACCATCACTTATCACTATACATCTCTTACTCCCTCTGACAATTAAATAGAACTTGAAAGGAAATAGACTAGTACTTAATGCTTAAAGGTAAAATGTGATATCATTTTATTAGGGCTTTGCCATACACTATGTGGATGATATAACTTAGCCTAAGAGATGTATATATAACATAAGAGATGTGAGAGAGGGAGAGACCTTTGAGCACAAAAAAAGGAATTAATCTATTATGAGTCATTATCTTCAGTTGTAACCATATTTTCCAATGATGGTCATTCCAACCATTTGATTGATCCATGTCATCTCAAGCAGTTACACATTTGGCCTGCTCTCTCAAAGATGCTCCTCCAATGTTCACACTTAGTAGAATCAAGATATTCCTGGGTTGAGTCATGGCATCAAAGTGGTTATCGACCTATTGTAGATTTATCCTTTTCAATTTGTTTGGCTTTGTCTTTCTTTTTTGATTGGTCCTCAAGGAATGACTCCAATCCTGATTGATCAATGGTGATATGGGCTCTCTCATTATTTCGACAGATGAAGGATGTGAACCCTTGGATCTACTTGTGAGTCCTATCTAAACACCAATGTCTATTTGATGAGGTGGAAGTTTGACATTCATGTAATTGTCTTTCTATGGACTCCCTTTTATTCTCTTTGGACCCATCTTTCTACGAACTCTCCACAAGTGTCTATACCCTTTGGACTGCTCAAACATGCCCTTTGGCAATCATTATACAGACTTTTCATGAATTTTATACCCTTTGGAATTTTCCCAAGTGTCCCTTAGGACCTTTGGTAGTGGACCAATTACACTTTTTTAAAGGACACTTTTGAAGACAAAAGACCCTTCAGAATTTTGTGTAGGGCACTTTGCAAGTGAAAAAACCCTCTTGAAACTTGAAGTGCCTTTTAGAAGAATGGAATTTACCTTTTGGAATTTTTTTAGGTGACCAATTCCTTGAAAGAGAGACCCTTTGGAACCTTTTAACTATACCCTTCCTTGGAAGATGCCCTTCAAAAGGAAGAATGTGGACCTTTCTTTGAGGAAAAGTCCCTTCGGGCTTTTTGAAAGTGTCCCTTCAAAATTTTTTTGAAGGACACTTTGAAGAAAAGGACCCTTTGGTAATTTATAATATACCCTTCAGAAAGATTGTTTTAGACAAAATTTTTGAAACAATTCCTTCAAAAAAGATGCAAAGATCAATTCTTTCAGACTTTTTGTCTGAAATAAAAAGCCTGAAAGAATTCTTTTGGAGAGTTTCAAAGGGGAATTATTTTGAAATTTTTTTAGAGGAGAATTATTTTAGACTTTTTTTTGAAACAAAAATTATAAAAGAAAAAACAAACCCAAAGAATAAACCCTTTGAAAACTCAAAATTTCCCTTCGAAATAATGGAATTGCCCTTCGGAAAAGAGAAAAGTGTCCCTTCAAAAAATTTGAAGTGTAGAAATTCCTTAAGAAAGAGACCCTTTATAAAAGTAAAAAGGACCAAGTTTTTTTATAAAATCAAGTGGCCAATTCCTTCAAGACTTGGGTAAAAAACCTGAAGTAAAACCCTATTGAAAGAGAAAAATTCTTGCAAGGAGACTGAACAAAACATTCTCTAAAGGAAACCACACTTGACATTTTGCTATGGGGATAAACCATTATGAATTTTGTATTTGGCCGTAATGAAAAGGCAAAACTCAGGAGTGAATTTTGGTTGACAAGACCTTCAGTCTAAGTCTACATCTAGACCACTTCTAAACCCTGACTAGCTTAATGAGGTATAAAGATTAGATTTTGAGGCAAGTATGCACATGAGAGCATGGAAAGAGGTGAAATGATTTTTTTTAGGTACGATCAAAAATTTTGAGGTCAAGGTTTAAAGGAAAGGTGTATGAATCACTATTTTAGGCCTTCTTAAGCTCACAAAATGAGGTTTCAAACCCAAGAACACTTTTAGTCATTCATTGGCACATTTGACCTCTGAATGGGAGTCTGAGTTGTTAAGGAGAGATGGTTAAGGGTCATAGATAAGATCTCTAGGCATTAGTTTTGGATTCAAGTAGAGGTCCTTTATGAACAATCATTAACACCAAAACCTATGTTAAACCTCCCTAAAGCCCTAATAAAAACTTGATATGAAAGATTTTATTCAAAATAGATTAATATGGATTCAAATTCATATATGGGTTATTTTTTGATGTAGTTTAATCTTCCAAGTACCTCTAGGTGGTGGTGGTTAGTCAAATGAGAGAGAAAATGTATAGATGTAGGATTATTTATCAAGAAGTTATAGCTCTCAAAATTTGAACTGGTCAAGGAAATAAAATGGATGGTAGAAGAATATAAAGACTCATTTTACATCTCCATGATGATTTGTATATATATTATATCCTTCAAGTATTCTAAATTGGTCATCCAAGTAAGCCATTTGTAGACAGGCCTAATGGTATGAATAGTGTAAAACCTAGGCAAAGATGAAGAGATAGATTTGAGGGTTTGTGCATAATATATTGATGCAATAAAGTGCATGAAGAAGCTCATTATGAATTTTAAGTCATGATAATACTATGGATAATATTTGGAGGTTAGTGCATGTGGTGAATAAGTTGCTCATAAAATGACATGTCTAGTTCAGATAGGACTGTGATATGTAAGTTTAAGAAATTGGTCTACAAGGCCAATATTTAACATTATACCATATGAATATTCTAACTGAGGATGTTATATAGATATCATAGGATCATTTTTATTCACCATGAGTTAGTACAAGTTTAGACACAAGCATTGGAGGTCTAATTCATCATGACTTATTTTTTTGAGGTGAATTGGTAGTTTTGAGTAAGTGAGTTACAAAGATGTTCTTGAGCCTTTATCTCTTGAGTGAAGGTGTTTCAAGAATTTGGTGATGAACTTGAGGTCATGTATAATCTATCTATATGTTTCATTTGTCATAGTTGACTAGTTTAAGGGTGTTTAATCTTTAGTATTACAAGATAGACTTTTGAGGTCATAGGCCTAATAGGGTGGTTTATCGTAAAGGATCTTTTATGGTATGAACGAACGATACATGTCTAATAAAACATGGAGGAGGTCATTATAATTCATTGGATAAGTGATTTAATGGTTTTTTTATCATTGGATAAGGACACCTAGGCCCAAAAATATCAAGTTTTAGGGCTAAGAGGATAAACCTTATGCAATTATGTCTCTATGAGACCTAAAGGAAAAGGAAGGCCTAATTAAGTTGTAGAAAACCAAAAGGGTATAAATTTTTTATTAAACCATTTTCATAATATGTACTAATACCTATTTAGTGGCTGACCTAAGAAGTTTAAGGTGTAGGCCTATTTGAATATATGAAAAATAAGCAAATAAAATATTGCATGGTTAAGAAGGAGGTATTGAAATGAGTTATGTACCATAAAAAAATATCAAAGGTATGGATGTGATAAAAATTTGTGAGGTGGCTAAGTTGGTGTTAAGTCACTTAAGGAGATGGTGCTTCCTTACAAGTAGGTGCTTGCTAAAGCCTAGTCAAGTGGGTGCTTAACTTTATTGGTGTTGGTTCTCCAAGTTGAGTTGGTGCTCAACTACATTCGGTATTTTATTTCATATGATATTATTCTATTTGCAAATATTATAGTGTATTTTCTTCCCTTTTAGGGTTTTGCACTCATATATGTGTTTTCTTGTTTTAGGCTCATGTGAATGACTTTTTCTGCATTGTTATATCACTATGTTGGTTTTATGGTTCAAGATGTTAAAGTATAATTGAAAGAAAGTTTTTAAACACTGGTTCACCCCTCCCCACCACTCTTATTTATTTTAATTACAACATTAAGGTTCAATGATAAATAATATAAGCATGGACGGATCTGAAAACATTTGTCTTGATACCAAATTAAGTGCATATCATACTTGTGAGTTGGAATTTTCTATAGTCAGATTGTTTGAACATGGTAACTTGTGTTGGAAAATGAAAAGTAATTCCATATAAAAAAATACCTCTATGTTTTTTCATTCATGGTTGAGCTACTAATCTTTATCCAATTGATTACAAATGGGAGGCTACCATTACTATTGTCTATATAAATTCTTATTTATTCTACCTTTCTTAATGCATTGAGAAGAGATGCTACAAATAATTATGTTTGATAAATAAATGGATTTGTAAGTTAATTTATGTCTTCATCCAAGTCAATTAGAAATTATTTTTATGAAAAGTATAAGGGGTATAAGGAAAAAATTATGTATTCTCAATCAAAAATGTTGATAACACAGGTACTTCTTTCATAAAATAGCAACTAGTCGTTTGCTTGCAATTGTATAATTCTTAAAGTGACAAAAAAAAATGTACCTTTTTTGTATTTGCATCTATGTGATAACACATTGAGTTTTCAATATTATGTATGTGATCTTCCTTCTAGTGGGACACACACATGAGGATATATATGGAACATTTGGGAGATTATTAGTTGTGTTATGTAAAATGGAAACATTATCTTTACCTCGGATCATGGACACTTACATAACATGTCAGGGGAAGTCAAGTTATTTATAAATTTAATTCATTTTTGGAACCAAAATTATTGGATGGAAATCACATGATAGTGGGTATCAATAAACATAAAGACTTTAAGTTTCATGTTGTGGACAACTTACCTAAGATGGAATATAAATCAACAATCAAGGATTTCTAGTGGTTTAGTCCTTTCAAAATATGTAAAACATTCCCTAATGGTAATCCAAAATTTCATAGAGGGAAGCCTCCAATAGCACCCTTGAAGGAAATAATATAAATTGAAGACTTGAAAAATGGAATAAAACCATATATTTCACATTAAGATAAAAGTGTTGCAAATGGAGGTAGAGATTTTGGCTTCCAAAGATAAGTTTTTGGAAAAATGTCATGCATACTTTGAATAGACCCCTTGTCACTTGTATAAATAATCTAGTCAATTATTTTTTTCCAAAAACAAGTAGAATTTGAACATCAACAATCATATAGTGGGATATATCCCTTCATTCATGGATGATTATTTTAATCAAGATATCTTAACTAATAATAATATTTATGTGGAGCCTTCTTGTCAAAGATTTAAAAATGAGTTCAATCCAATGGTGGATGTGTTTAAGGTACATTTATTTATCATGCATATAAATTCAAAAAAATTTCTAATATGGATGGGCATGGTTGAAGGGGATGTTTACCTTGAATCTCAAATGGTGACAATTAAATGGTGTAGACATGTTGGGAAATTAAGGGTAGAAAAAGATTTGTATCAGAATTGTTTGTCTCCAACTCAATAGTGGAAAGAATTAGAGGAAGGAGCAAAAAACATTGATAACAATATCATCATTTGGGCATGGGAACCAAAAATAGGATGGGTTGGAAAGAAACTTAAAATCCATGTAAATGACATCATGCCATTATGACATACATTGCACAACTTGGAAAGGTTAAGAAAGCCAAAATGAATCATAAAATGATTAATAGGTAATAAGTTTTTGAAATGGTAATTATATTTAACATTGAATGTCATATTATCATGGCTCAATATGTTAGTTTTTCAAAAAAAATAAAGAGTATAATAGAGTGAAATGGTGCAAAAAAACACATGTAAATATAATTTTTTGATATATAAAGTTATTTAATTTGTAAATAGTTTAATATAGGTGTATCAAACTAAATTTTTTGAGTATAAAATTATTATTCACTTATTTTATGGTTGACATGAAATATATGAAATTCATGTATTTATGTATGTATGGTTATTAGTTCTTATGGAATATTTATAGCCTTGGTTGTGAATTTAAACCATGATTAATTAATTAAAAATACATTGCATTGAAATACACCCCGCTTAAAAACAATGATCAATGTAAACTTTATTTTTCACCTTTACATTATAGGTTCAAAAGGTAAAATTCTACCTATCAAGCTAACATATATCTAATACTATTAATTACATTCATAGGTGCATATGAAAAGTCGACATGTACTAATATTTATTTGACTATTTAATAGTCTCTATTTCTATTGTATCAATTATATTAAACATTTTAATGTCAATTGTGTTATAGTTATCAACCCTAATACAATGTGTGAAATATGAAATAAATTCTCATGTATATGTTTGAATTGTAATATTATAAACTGACACAAGAAAGAAAAATTGTCATTACTAATTGTTAGCTTTATATTCAAATTCTGTTAGGAAATAAATTTTATGTGTGCACTATGCAAAATGTTTAGGCATAAAAAAAACAAGAAAGTTATTTCCTTAAAAATTTAACATTTGATTAGAATGTAATGATAGTAAGATGTGCAAAAAATTGACTTTTCAATATAGTGATGGAGATTTTATAGCAAATACAAGTTTTCAATATGTATTACATCCTATACATAGTATAAGGTCAAGTATCATAAATTATTAACTTTGAATGACATGTACTTTTGGCTTGTGTTGAAGACTATGATTTATTCATAAAACTTCTATTAAAAAATAAAATTAATACTTTGTGTTTAAGATTATGATTTTTATTTAAATTAGAAAGGCAATTTTTTTAATGAAGATTATGATTCTTCCATAATTTATTTATTAAAATGAAAATTAATTTTTAAAAATTATCAATACCTACCCACCAACATTTAATTTTTTTTTCATCCATAAAATTCAATTAGAAAATTATAATTATAAGAAAGGGAGAATTTATAAATTATGTTTTATCTATAATGAGTTGAACATTAAATTATGTTATTAAATATTTTTTATTCCAATGATATAGTGTAATTAAATACGACATTTATATTTTTTTGATCTCTAATTATTATTTATACCCTCCCATTCGCAAGTATAAAAGTAATAGTAATAAATTTTGTGATATTTTGTAGCTCTGAGAGACTTCAATATTTATTATCCCTTCAATATTTGTTATCTTTATGATCTTTCACTCTTAACCATTCCATAAATAATTTTTTTATTCTTATAATTTGTATTGCCTTAATTTCCACTTACATGTGTGGCTTCTTATATTTTTAGTACCTATCCAGTACTATATGTTTGGCCTTCTGCATTGACTCCAGTCAACCAAGCCATACTACCCATTTAAAATCTTTGGTCAGTTTTATGTTTACAATTTTCTAATGTTTGAGGGATCTTTTTTAATTTTTTATTAGTTTTCCCAGTTACTATTAGCTAGGGATTAATTTTTCAATACTGCATCTAATGGAGAACAGTTTGTTATCAGTAGAAAAATACATGCCTAAGTCATAAATCTATGGTTTAATGCATGGTTGGGAGTCTGAGCAATGGGTAACTGTGACCTAGGTAGTAGTATGACACCCAAGCCATGAATAGGAGAGGCGGTACATAGGCATGGCCACATTATCATGTATTTTTCCCTTGTACTATTATGACTTTGATTTATCTCAGGCATTTCCAAAATCACCCATTTAAGCTTTTCCTCTCGGCTCTCATCACAACTAAGTAGATCATCTATTTTATTTATGATTTTAAAATGTAAAATTCATCCTATTTTTCCCCACTCTTTCCAGGCACGCTTCTCTCCATTTGGAAAATTTGGCCATTGTCTTATAACTTACTTAATTCTATTCGAAATTGATTTCCCTACTTGTATACAAGGTTTCTTATTTTGATTTCCATACTTGTATTCTATATGATGGTCAACACAACGAAGATTACTTTTCCTTTTATTTAGAGTAATTATGTAGACTCTTAAAGATGCCACCAATAGTTTCTAGAGTGACAATAGGGTAAAAATCTTAGATTCAATATATTAAACCTGAAGTAGAGGATAATTCAGACCCACCTATAAGTATAGTGACTGGTATTTATTTTTTGAGGTTTTTGAATATTGAGCATTATAAGTGTTGAGGAAAAAAGTATGGACACAGAGGTAAAAACTGCATAAAAGGTTATTGAGGGAAAATATTCTTGTGTTGGATAGCCTTCTATTTGAGGATTTGTCATTTGGTCAGGTTGTAGAAAAGCTTTTTACATTATCATTCTTTGTGAAGGATAACAATGCATAAATAATAATAAGTGAAAATGGTGATCACCATATTAGTAAGCCCATATGACATTTTTCAATAATTCTTGAATGGCTTAAATATTAATTGCATCTGTACCATTGGATAATTTATATTTTATGATGTGCGATAGTTCATTCCTCTATCTTCGTTATTAAAGTGTGCAATCCCAAGTAAATTTTCCTATGTAGGGTCTGGGATGTAAATTAAAAAATTTAACCTACCAAGCCCTCTATTACTCTCACTAATGCTCAAGTAAAGATAGCTAAAACATATTGTTGTTCATGTAGAAGGATTATTTATAGCATTGGTGGTTTTTTTTTGGTTCAGAGAATATGCTAATCAAAATTTAATTTAAACCCTCTTCATTATGCAGGGATGGACTTGCTTGTCTAATTCTAACAATACTTAACCAACACATGTCCAAAGAATTATGGTAAATGTGAATTCATTTGTTTCAATTCATGCCTACCGCATTTGGTAAAATACTCTCATGGCCTCTTCCACATATCCATGCTCTGCATGTCCTACAATCATAGTCTAGGAAATGATATTTCTCTGAGGCATTTCCTCAAACACTTGATGTGCATCATCTAAAATTCCACATTTTGTATACATATCAAGAATAACAGTTTCTAAAATAACATGAAACTCTAATCCAAATTTACATATGCATACATGGAGACATTTTCCCTATTCCAAGTCTGCTAAGTCCATTTGAACATTGTGCATATTTGTAAAAGTATATTCATTTGGATATCTATTGAATATGTTTTTTTTTATGCCTATCATTTACTCATCATGTATATTACTATCACCTAGAATCATTTTAAGTATTTTTATAGTTTTTAACATATATTATCTATGCCCATGGATACTTTTGAAATTATGTTTTTCTTAAAATTAATTATAATCTACTTATTCATCTAGATAACTTTCTATATGTTGTTTTTTGCAAGCTATTTAAAATCAGTAATAGTCATGTAATATTTAGACAATATTATTTAAATTTAACCATATATACAATTTATAAGGGCAAGTACTTAAGCCATCATGGCTCTTGTTATTGACATGTGTTTTTTAGTAATAGTGGGTTATTGCCCAACTGCATGTTTTCTTGATATTTTTGTTTCATTTTTTTATGTAATTTTATTTCATACATTATTTTTTGAATTTTTATATCATTCATATGTAATGTTTTGCAATATATTTGTGTGTTTTATTTTCCCCCTCTTTTATTCTACTTTGGAACTAGGCATTTCCAAGAATTATAATATTAAAAAAATACAAGTTAATATATTGTAAATAATATGGTTATTTTTATGAACAGATAGTTGCTTATTATGTTTAAACACAATGTTTCCTTTAAAATAATCAAATATATTTTACTTATTTTTATCAATATGGTAAGATTTTATGAAACTAATGGTTACTAGTTACATTGTACTCAAGTCTCTAGTAATCAACAAAATAAGAAAAAAATTAATTTAGAATTAGAATAATATAGATGAAAAGTAGTGAGCTATTTATTGTCATGATTTTTTTTAAAATTTTAAATTATATTATTAAAAATATAATAATGTGAAAAAAGTTTTTAAAAATATGGCTATATTTAATAAACTAGCAATTGTGATTTCTTTTGTAAACAATGTAGTTAGTATAATTAAACTAGTGGTCACTACTTATTTTGTAAACAACATGATTAGCTTAAAAACACTAATATTTATTGTTTATTTAAATTCATAAGTGTTGAATCAATTTTTTCTAAACAAAATGGTTTTTTTTTTAAATATCAAGTGATCGCTGCATTTTTATCAATATTGAAAGCTTTATCAAATCAATGATTATTAGTTACACTATATATAAATTATACTCATTTAATATAGATATGTTTAATGAACTAATGGATAAAACATATTTTCTTAGAATATGGATAATTTAATTAAATTATCAGCTGCTACCAATTGTGTAAAAATTATGGTTAGCTTAAAATAACAAAAAAAATTGCTAATCTTTTCTTATCAATATTCCTCCAATATGTTATAAAATAACATTTAGTTTTTAAATATGATAAATATATTGGTAAGTTTTAAAAACCGTTTTTTTTATTAATATAATTTAAGTGTTTTAAATCCATAGCATAAAAGAACAAGGGCATGAAAATAATGTAGAGGACCTTGGCATGGGAGAGAATGGTGTAGAAGAGAATGGTATAAAATATAAAGACATATAAGAATGATTCATAATACCTTGGCATACAAGAGTGATTTTATGAAGACAAGGAAAAAAAAAATGAGGAACATAAGATGTAGAACTTAGAAAAGTGTAAGACAAGGACAAGGGCACAAAAAACAGAGATGGTTATAAAGTAGTTCATAGAAGCACCAAAGATTAATTAAATGTGAATCTAGAATCAGTTTTTGAAAGAAGAGGAGCACAAAAAATGAATATCTAGCATACTATATAGGGGTTATTAAGCTCAAATCAAAAGGACTTAATTTTAACGTCTCACCACAACTTTTTTTATGAAACAATCATTAGCTTCTCATCTATATTGTATTATGACGTAACTCGAGAGGGGTTATTTTATGTATAAATACCACTTAGCTTTGTTTATGAGTGATTTTTCAAGATAGAGATATTTATATATGTGTAACAGACATAGAGAGTGTGCTAAATGAGATATCTTTGTAATCTTATCAATGAAATGAATGGAATTACTATTGTCTTCAACTTATAGTGTGTTAATCTATTTCTATGGCATTGATTAGAAGAATGTACAATGTGTTGAATGCATAAAATGGTAACTTTAATATGATGATGAATACCGATGACAATATATCTAACCCAAACATCTGAATATAAATAGAGTTAAGTCTATCTGCCACCACATGGAAAAATCAATGGGAACTAGTCTTGTATATGAAAGAATTAAAGAAGCAATATATATGAAAGGTCTAGAGTGTAAATGAATGGGTAAAGCACAACAAAATAACCAAATCAATGAACATGGGGTTTAACATGGAAAACCTCAATTGAGGTAAAAAACATGGTGATTATTCATTCTTTGAGAAACCCAAGTACCCAATACATTCCTTCAACCTATCACTCCTCAAAAAAATTCACAAAAACTTCACAGTGCTCACATATATCTCACAAAGTTCACAAAATAATATTATGTATTGATACGTTTTACCAAATGGGTAAAAACCTATTTATAATAGGAATGGGAAGATGTGATTGTTGTTACCAATGGTTTTAACCTTTCCCTGAGAAACCAAGTCAGTAATTAAATAATATGTTTTATTATTCCATTTACATAAGGTTTTAACTCGTGTTAAACATAATAAGAAAACATTTATTATTGTACCAAGTGTTAAGGGCCTAATAATGGCACCTATATAACATTAAATGTTCCCAACACTCCCCCTTAATGTTAAGTGGGGATAAAATTCATAGTCACCTTTATAAAATAATTATACTGTGTATAAATTTGAATGATTTAAAAGATTTTATCATGCATAACATCACCTTTTGAAATAAAAGCAATTATAATCCATAAACTAATCAAATGTAAGTTTAGGCTAACATGACTGTGAGATTACATCTCATAGTTTCTCACAAATAATCACTAAGCATATTTGGATCTTTTTACAAAATAAAGATCTCTATTAAAAAGTATGCTTCTATGTATTAGGAGAAAAAAATTAAAACTTCCACATGAAGTTTACTCAAATCACATAACTTCCATATGAAGTTTTTAATGATTTACAATAAGAAGTATAGATATGAATAAGAATGCATGGTTATTAGTAAGTGGCATTTCCATGCACACTCCACATCAATGGTAACTTTGAGAGGCCCAAAATTGAATGAAATTGACATAACTTGGTAGCACCAAGTGATTTTTTAAAGATATATGCCACTTGTTCATAGGTAAGATAGAAATGCAAATTAATATCACTATTGAGGAATTTATCTCAAATAAAATACACATAAACTTCAATATGTTTAGTTTATTGGTGTTACATTGGATTTTTTCACAGAATTATACAACTTTAACACCTACACAAAACATAAACATATAACCAGAAGTAGATTGATGATAACATAGTATGATCAACATCACAATAGCCAAATATATATAAATAAAAAATGACATATGTTTCTCTATGGTAATGCACATTTTAAATGAAAAAATAACTTAGATGAAGATGGCAAGTTCCCTTTATATACTCATGTGACTTTTCCAAAACTAAGGGAATCTTGAATCTTGTTTTTAGTTCCACACTTAGATATATTTTATATTACTAGACCTTGATTTCATGGAGATTGATTAGAATTTTTGGAGAGATTGAAAGCTTTGGGAGAAGATTTTGGTAGAGATTTTTTAGAGATTAGATTTGGCAGTACAGATTGGGGCTCCAATCAATTCATGTTTCAAGAAAACAAGTTCACTACCTTGATTACAAAGTTAGTGACAAACATTAATTATTGTATGTAATTCATTATTAGACATCTCCAATATTAACAATATGAGCATCCCCAACTATCATGCGATGCACATACAATAGTTTTATTAATAATATGATATTAAGTTTAACCAAACATGAGATATCTTATCAACAATAATTCATTTTATAATTTGAGTCTTAACAAAACTTTAGAAGTTTAATATGTTTCAATTTTCCAATGATATATAATTAGATTTAACAAAATATTAAGGTAGGTAACCTATCATACATTAAATAAGGATAATTTTAGCATGATGCGCAATCATCCAATCAACCAAATATGAGACTAAAATAAATAATTTCATATATGTATGAATAGAATGCTTAGTAAATTAAATTATGAAGAGTCAATTAAAAATACAAAATCCATTTACACTTTGCATTTGATAACATATCTCATTATCAAATGAAACAAATAAGCATGAACTTGTCCCACTAATCAAATGAAAGCATATTAGCAATTTAAAGCACAAAATATCCAAACTTACTGACATGGTCTTTTAACCAAATGCATTAACTAAACATTATCTTTTTGCCAAATTAAGCATGATGCTTATGCATATAATGTATTTCAATGTTAAATCATATGAATTTAAAATATAATGTTAGAATATTTTATTTTCTTTCTTATCTAAGAAAAAAAAATCTATTACAATATAACTGTAATTAGAAATTAGCAAGAATCAAACTAAATAGTTTTACTAACAAATATAAATATAGTTGAGACACTATCAATTTAGTCAATAATAACAAAACTATTATAATAGTAAATGATATACCATGAACATACATGTATTTTGGTGTAGAAAAATATAAATATTTAATAGGGACTCTATTCAGAATATGTATAACATTATTCATGGCTTCAACCCATGATAACTTAGGAATATTTACATATTGCAATATTATTCTAGACATTTATATAATGGTGTAATTTTTCCTTTTAATAATATAATTTTGAGAAGGGGAATAGGGGTTATTAGATCCCTTATAATACCACAATGAAAAATAATCAAACTCTTTACTAATTTGTTCACCACCATTTTTAGATCTTAATCTCTTAATTAAAAACTATATGCGTTTTTAACAATAACTTTAAGTTATTTGAATTTAGACAACACTTCAGATTTATTTTTAATGAAATATGACCAGATAATTCTAGTTTAACTATTTATAAAAGTAACATCATATAAAGAACTATTAATATATATAACTTGAAGAGGTCCTACAATGTCACTATGAATTAATTCTAAAGAATATGAGGAATTCACATCATGATTCTTATGAAAGTGGTTAGTATGTTACTTACCACACAAGAAACCCTCACAAGTTTCATGATGATAAGATATAGGAGTTAATAAAAAATATTATGAGTAGACATATCATATAAACTTATAAAATTAACATATCATAATCTTTCATGCCATAATTAATATTCATTCTTACTATGCGATGAAAGAAAACATGTAAAAGAAGTAAAAAAATTGTATAAACCATTTTTTTAACACCTTCAACAATCAGATACCGGATTGATTTCTAATGGACCAGTTATATTTAATAAATGTTGCAACAAATTATTATTCATAAGTTGATAAAAAACTAGTAAATGTTTCTTAGGTTTAGGTACAAATAAAACATCATCAATAAAAACATTTATAAATTTTGTTTTTCCTTGTTTAATTACTTCTAAAATGAATTATCTCCTAAGTAAATATTTCTATATATATCTATAAATAATAAAAAATATTGGATAATTATTTAATATGGTGTGATGCACCAGTATCTAAAATCCATTCATTCTCATTAGAAGCAAACAACGTATCATATAAAGCAATAACATTAGAATTATGTTCTTGATTGTTGTGCTAACTAGTGTTTTGATTATTCAAATGGTTTTGATTAGATTTATTTCCTTTTTTATTTTAAAAATATTGATTACTAACTCTATCTTTATTTTTATAACAAGTTTCACTTCTATGACCAAATTTATCATGTAGATTGCAATTCCCATTAAACTTAGGTCTATGATTCATATCACCATATCTATTGTTCCAATTTTGCCTTTAGAAAAATTAGGGTTAGGTTTATATTTTCTATTTTTTTTTAGAAATAGGATTGAGATCAAGAATTTCTTGGGTGGCATCCTCTTTAGAATAAAAATTATACATCACGTGCTCTTCTTAAACCAAAAGAACTGATAAGGTAGTAAGGTCTAGGATATCTTGCTTTGTTTGGTGCTTTAAATTTAGAATTAAGATAAAATTATAAAAATTTTCAAGAATATTAAGTTGAATAATAAAATAAATTAATTTTAATAAAAAATTCACAAATTGATGGTGAAGGTGAAGAACAAAGCAGGTGAAAAAATGAGTAGAACAGATCAAAATAGTAGGTGGGTGAAGCACAGTTTACATGAGACTATCCAGGTAGTAGAAAAAGGGAGAATAATGTGTTTTAGGTAGAAACTGACCAAGAACAAGGAAAAGGAAATTTGATTAGGTAAAATGGAAACCCTTTTCTGGTCTTAGGGGTAAATGAATTACTATTGGGAAGGATAATTAAATCATCTTAAGACCTTCCATTAGCTTCTAGTAATTTGAAATTAACGAAGGAGATACCTTAAAAACAAAACCTAAAGGTGGATGGTGGATCAATAAATGATAAAAGGACCCATCCATTAATATCTTTTTAAGAGGAGGAGTTTACAATCAACATTATAGAGCTGAAGGAGAAAGGGCCAATTATAAAATTTACTAGCAAATGGTCAGCCATTAGAGCAGTTGAATTATGGGTAGATAAACACTAAGGTCTAGACATCACCCTAAAATTCCTTCCTAATGGTTTCTTTTTGATAGTGTGCCCTTATATGAATAATAAGAAATAAATTTTGAATGAAGGTCTTTGGATGTTGGAAGATGTCAAGGTTTGGCTCCAACCATGGTGCCCTAATTTTAACCCATTTTCTAAAATTTAGGGGTATTTTTCCTATTTGGATTAAGTTGTATGGGTTACCAATAGAATATTAGAAGGGTAAGTACATGGCTCAAATAGGTGAAAATATTAGGGTTTTTGTGGGAGTTGACCTAGTAACTAATGAAGGTATATTAACTTCCTATGTTATAATCTATGTAATATTGGATATGGAGGTCAACATCCCATAAAGCATTCTTTTGTAGTGTATGGTAGGGTATGGGGAATATCCCATTAATGTGGAAAATATCCCTTTCTAATGTTTAAGGTGTTGAAAATTTGGACACACTCACAACCAATGCAAGGAAAATAAGTCATTAGAAAAAATCAAACCCTTTTGGATTACCAATATTGGACGTAAGAATAAGATGGTACATCAAGAGAACAAACACCAGGGTGATTTTGATTTGAATGCTAGAAATGATAAGTCTCAAAAGCACAAACACTAGGGATATATTCCTCTATCTTATAGGAATAATATTATTCAAGTAAACAATCTAAATATTGAGGCTACCATTATCTTGAAATAAAAATTAAATTTAGGAAAAAATTTGACTCTAAATAATCTTCATAAGGAAATTTAGTTCATCTCTTCTGAAGCCAATAAATTACATGAGTGTTTGGACCAAAAACTTGATGTTGATATTTCAAAGATCATTTTGAAATTGAAAATGAGTCAAAGGAGGGTTAGTTGGTGGATATTTTGAAATCTCAAGCTGAGGATTCAGGTTGGGTTGGAGATCTTCATCTATGCCTAATTTTTAGATATTTGATGAAGAGGACCTAAACTCCATATAAGTTCTCACCATTTCTCAAAAATAATGCCTGATATCCCAGCCAAATTTTGGTTTAGGTAGTAAGAGGAAAGAAGTCAGCTAAGGTCATCATTGTGAAGGAATTTTCCAATGGCAAGCAATCAACTATTAAGAATTCCTTTTTAATTAAAAGTAGGGGTAAACTTGATCCTTGATAGATCAATGAAGATTCTATCCTAAAATTTTAGGTTTATGAATGCCCCTAACAAAAGGTGTTTGGTAAAATGTCATTTGTTCAAGCTTGGGTTTGATCTTTTTTTATTACAATAAATAAACTAAATTTAGTAGAAGAAAAAACTCTTATGGGCAAAAGTTGGTTTAGATGGAAAGCTCTTTTTGTGTATTTTATGGGAGCCTATGGTGGTTTGATAATCATTTGGGTCCCACATAAATTCAGGATTGAGCAAAGTAATTCTACGACAAATTGGTAGCTTTGTAAAATCTCATATTTCTCCTCAGACCTATCTTTTTTTTTTAAAAATGTGTATGTACCTAATGTAGTGGCACTCAAAGCTCAATATTTGAAGGAATTATTAGGGTAGTTTACACTAATGTCGAATGAAATCTTTGTGCTTGGTGGTGATTTTAATGACATTCTAAATGGTACGGAGAAGAGAGGAAGCCAGGGTTGATGGCTTAGTTTCAAAAGGAATTTGTCTATTTCATGAAAGTAGTAGATCTTGTGGATGTGGTTGCTAAAAATGGTTTTTTCTCATGCATTAATCATTGGTAAGGTTTTTTTAACATTTAGGAATGTTTGGATCACTTCTTGATTTCCATGGAATGTCTAAATAAGGATTGGCTACTTGAAAGTAGTATTCTTCCAATTTCTAGTTCAGATCATGCACTAATTAAATTATGGATTACTAAAGATAAGACTCCCCCACTGTGCCCCTTCAAATTTGAGTTAATTTATCTTTGGGATCTAACACTCCATGATTTATTTAAAGACTAGTACAAGGCTCTTCCCTTGGTAGGCACTAAGATGTATGTGATGAGTAGAAAATTCATCCATATCAAGGTTTGTCTAAAATCATGGAATCAAGTGAGTTTCAAAAATATCATCAAAGAATTAGAATTAATGAAATTTGAGTTGGAAATCATTAATAAAATTATTTTTGTGCTTGGTATGTATGATGATCTATATAAGGTATAAAAATCCCTTCTTGCTCAGATTTTTGAACTTCATCTAAGAGAAGTTTACAAGAAACAAAAATTGAGGATGGCTTAAGGAGAGGGATAAGAACACTAAGTTTTTTCATAACTCCACCTAGGCAAGGATATATGAAAATTGTATCTCCAATATGTCTTCTAGGGATGGAACTATTTTGGAGTCTAATTAATTGATTAAAAACGAGGTAGTAGGCTTTTCTAAAAACTTGTTATGTTAGCTTGAGCCTTCTTCTCTTAGTGCACAGTCTAGCCATCCAAATCATATCCCTAAGATAATATTTGATCTGTAAAATTTGAAGTTAATGGATCCCTTCACTAAAGAGGAGATCAGGTCAGTGGTTTTCTTTGTGGGAAGAGATGAGTCCCCTAGATCAGATGGGTTCCCAACAACTTTTTTCAATCTTTTTGGGACATAGTTGGCCCTGAAGTGGTGAGTATGGTGAATGAATCTCATATCAAATAATGAGTGGCTCCAAATATCAATAATACTTTCATCTCCATAATCTTAAAAGGGGATATTTAATCTACTTTTAGTGATTTCATTCCAATATCATTGTGTAATACCATTTATAAAATTATTTCAAAGGCCATTGCTTTCAAGGTCAAACCCATTCTTGACTCAATTGTTTTCAATGAACAAGGAAGTTTCATCCAAGTAGGCAAATTCAAGAAGGAATCATAATAAATCATGAAGTAGTCCATTTTCTTCTTAGAAATTGACGTAAAGGTATGATTATAAAATCAGATATTAGCAAGGCCTATGATAGGGTAAATTAGATATTTTTTATCAAGATTTTATAAAAAAATGGCTTTGATAATAAATGGTGCAATTGGATATTTAGTTGCATTTCTAGCCCTCAGTTCTTTATTTTAGTCAATAGAGAACCTTATAGTTCATTTGAAGCTTTAAAAAGTTTAAGGTAAGGGGACCCTCTATCCCCTTTTTTCCATCATAATGATAGAATCTCTTAGTAGAGATATTTCAGGGGCACATGTTGATGATAATTTTTAGGTCATCAAAGTGGCTAATGGGGTGGACAACTTCACCCATTAGCAGTTTAATGGTGATATGATCCTCTTTGGTGTACCCACTATTTAGGAATCAGACATGTTGAAACATATTCTACTAAACTATGAAAAGGCCTCAAGTCAATTGGTGAGTGACACCAAATCAGAAATATATTTTTTAAACATCAGTAAGATGACTTAATTTTACATTTCTAATATTTTGAATTTCAAGATCGGTAGCCTCCCGACCAAGTATTTGGGGTTTTCTCTATTTGGGGGTCTATAAATGTGATATTATGAGATAACCTCCTTGTGGAATTCATGGCTCATTTGGAAGCTTGGAAGGGTAGATGATTATCTTTGGCAAGTAGAATCACTCTGATCAAATCAGTTCTCAACACTCCCCTGATTTATATGTTGTCAGTTCTTTCCTCATAATCAATGTGCTTAAAATCAATAAAATCATGAAAAAAATATTATGCTAAGGAGTGGTGGATAAAAACAAAGTGACCCTATTGAAATGGTATAAAGTGTGATAACCCCAAGATAGTGGGGAGAGGGAATCAAGAATATTGTTATATAATAATTGGCATTGGGAGTAGAGTTGGTTTGGGGCATGGTGTCTCAAGCACAAGTTGTATGGAATGGACTTCTACAGCATAATTAATTATTCAAGAATAAGGTCCTTATAAATACATCCATTGATAGATGAATGATCTATGATATCATGGTGGACACTAGCATGGAGGTTAACGTTTTAACCACATATGCCTAGAAAAATATGGGGAGACCCATGTTGCAGCCTTCCCCACATGTTTTTTCATGTCTAGTAAGACTTGTGTGCCACACTTAGACATTATTTAATATGCCATCATCAGCATCTTAGGTGTCATGTTCAAGGGTGATTTTAAAGTGATCAAGCTTACTGAAGCTGATAAATTTATAGCTCTTTTGGGTCGACCTTGGTGCTATGCTAATAATGTTGACTTGCATTGTAATAAGTGTTATATCAACTTTGAGAATGGCACTCAGCGTGTGGTCATTCCTATAAATAAAAACTAAGGACCTCCATTTTTGGAAACTATTGATGTTGATGAGGATATCAACACAATTTATAACATCACTACCCAAGGGAATGGATAGGTGGATGCTACTCCTGACAACATATTATAATGGGAAGATACATAGTCAATTTTAGACACCACTAATATTACTTATGACTAATGGCCTCAAAGCACATATGATATTACAAGTTGTGTTTTTGGTGTCCTTGATAGCCACCTAGGCTCCTATCCTAAGTTAGCTCAATGCTATAGAAAATTTCACTTCATCAGCCTACCATGATTGAGGTTTGACCATGTACCTCAATTCTATGGTCAAACTAAGGCCAAGGAGTATTTGCAGTAACTAGAAGACTATTATGTTGATGAAAGTAAATGGTTGCATGAGCTCAAATTTTTGTTTTAAGGAAAAGTTATTTGATGGTGGTCTACTCATCGATACCAATTTCACACATGGGAATAAGTACATGCTACTTTTCACTATTGCTTCCATAATGATAATTGTGTGTGTGCCACCCTAAGTTATAATGGTGTTATTTCTCCATAATACCATATAATAAAATGTGAAAGCCTTTGGAGTGCCAAAGACACATTTTTACTATAATCCTTATGAGTTCATGCATTTTATGGTACTCTACATGCCTTGGATAGCGTGTGGTACATTCATAAAGAAAATTGTGGAGAAATAGATACCTAGTGGAATATCACAAATGGTTTGCTTACAATATTTTCATTTTCTTTTCTATAAGCAAATTTACATTTATCCTTGAAATAAAACCATCATATGGTAGTAGGAGATTGTACACCTATTTAATACTACATATCTTGTCTTTTAAGAACATGAGACTCCTACCATGACTTGATTGGATTTTGACTATCAATCAGAAGATGCACATTAGGAATAAATATGGAAGGGAAAATATAAGGTCATATATCAAGTTAATGAGGGTACTATTTATGATCTACCAGAGCTAACATTCAAACACTTAAATATACATACACAATATGAGGCATGTGATGCCAGAGATTCTATGCAATCTAAGTATAAACCATATTTTGTGCCACTCCAAATAGTCTAGCAAAATATTGGGATGGAGGATGTGCCTTAACTATCTATTATGGGTAATTACTAGTTTGATGTTGAGATAACCAGAATCCTTGAAATCTTATAGGAATACCAAAACATTTTCCCACATAACTACATAAAT